>JADFUC010000346.1:0-22591 GCA_019722365.1 Lithospermum erythrorhizon
ATCAGTAGCCGTTCCAGTTACGTATTGCTAATATGCAAATCGAGAAAATTGACAGAAAATACATACTCATCGAATTAAATTAATTATTTTCTAGTAATAATTAAATATAGTACAAAACAAACATATAATATAAAAAACTAAATAGATATCATGCTTCGAAGTGAATGGGAAACAAAGCGAAATAATGAATACGATGAACATGAATGAAAGATTGGAGAATAAAAGATGGCGTAAAGGGATGCAACACGAGGACTTCCAGGGGTAGCTTCCCGTCCTAGTACTACTCGCTTGAAACCGCGAGCAACGCTTTGGAGTTCGGTGGGATCCGGTGCGTTAGTCTTTGTATGATCGCTACCAGACTAATGGATGTTTGTTGCGGATATCCAATAAATAAATAAAGAAGAATTGACAGAAAATACATCATCGAATTAAATTAGTTATTTTATAATAATAATTAAATATAGTACAAAAGCAAATATATAATATAAAAACTAAATAGATATAAATCACGAAGTGGGCGGGAAAAAGAAACAAAAATAATGAATAAATTGAACATGAATGAAAGATTGGAGAATAAAGATGGCGTAAAAGGGGTCTGTGAGGACTTCGAGTCGCCCGTATTAGTACTACTCATGGCTCTATTTCAACTTGAGTTCGATGGGATCCGGTGCGTTAGTCTTTGGTATGATGTCGCACCGAAGACTAATGGATGTTTGTTCTTGAGGATATCGATATACCGTCGAGAAAATTGACAAGAAAATACATCTAAATCGAATTAAATTAGTTATTTTTACATAATAATAATAAAATATAGTACAAAATAAATATATAATATAAAAACTTAATAGATATCATCGAAGTGGGCCAGGGAAAAGAAAGCGAAATAATAGATCGATGAACATGAATGAAAGATTGGAGAATAAAGATGGCGTAAAGGGGGTGCGACACGAGGACTTCGGTCGCCCGTCCTAGTACTACTACCGCCCAATGGCAACAACCAGATTCGATGGGATCCGGTGCATAAGTCTTTGGTATGATCGCGCCGAGGACTAATGGATGTTTGTTGCGAGATATCGATATGCAAATCGAGAGAGAAAATTGACAAGAAAATACATCATCGAATTAAATTAGTTATTTTTATAATAACAAACAAATATAGTACAAAACAAATATATAATATAAAAACTAAATAGATATCATCACGAAGTGAATGGGGAAAGAAAGCAAAATAATGAATACGATGAGCGAATGAATGAAGGTGGAGAATAAAGATGGCGTAAAGGGGTGCGGCCACGAGGACTTTCAGTGCCATCCTAGTCTCTCGCCCAAGCCGCAACAGCGGGTTACGATGGGATCAGTGCGTTAATCTTTGGTATGATCGCACCCGAAGACTAATGGATGTTTGTTGCACATATCCAATATCCAAATCGAAAAAATTGACAAGAAAATAATTCAATCGAATTAAATAAGTTATTTTAATAATAACAACAAAATATAGTACAAAATTAATATATAATATAAAAACTAAATAGATATAAATCACCAGTGGGCGGAAACAAGCGAAATAATGAATCGATGAACATGAATGAAAGATTGGAGAATAAAAGATGGCCCGTAAAGGGATGCAACACGAGGACTTCGGTCACCACGTCTAATTACTACTCGCTTCAGCAGCAACCGGAGTTGATGGGATCCGGTGCATTAGTGCTGGTATGATCGCACCCTAAGACTAATGGATGTTTGTTGCACATATCCAATATCCAAATCGTAAAAATTGACAAGAAAATACATTCAATCGAATTAAATAAGTTATTTTAATAATAATAAGAAAATATAGTACAATATTAATATATAATATAAAAACTAAATGAATATTATCCACTGAAGTGGGCCAAGGGAAAAGAAACAAAAATAATGAATACGATGAACATGAATGAAAGATTGGAGAATAAAAGATGACGTAAAAAGAGGTGCAACACGAGGACTTCCCAGGGGGTCACCCATCCTAGTACTACTCTCGCCCAAGCACGCTTAACCCGGGTTGATGGGATCCAGTGCATTAGTCTTTGGTATGATCGCTTAGAAGAGCTAATGGATGTTTGTTGCAGATATCAATATACAAATCGAGAAAATTAATGAGAAAATACATCTAAATCGAATTAAATTAGTTATTTTATAATAATAATTAAATATAGTACAAAACAAATATATAATATAAAAACTAAATAGATATCATCACGAAGTGGAGCGGGAAGAAACAAAAATAATGAATCACGATGAACATGAATGAAAGATTGGAGAATAAAGATGGCGTAAAGAAGTGCGGCCACGAGGACTTTCCGGTCACCCATCCTAGTACTACTACCGCTCAAGCACGCTTAACCCGGAGTTACGATGGGATCCGGTGCGTGAATCTTTGGTATGTCGCACCGAAGACTAATGGATGTTGTTGCAGAGATATCAATATGCAAATCGAGAAAATTGACAAGAAAATACATCATCGAATTAAATTAGTTATTTTTATAATAATAATAAAATATAGTACAAAATAAATATATAATATAAAAACTTAATAGATATCATCACGAAGTGGGCGGAAAGAAAGCAGAAATAATGAATCGATGAACATGAATGAAAGATTGGAGAATAAAGATGACGTAAAGGGATCTGATACGAAGGACTTCCAGTGCATACGTCCTAGTACTACTCTCGCCCAAGCAGCTTAACCCGGAGTTCTTAATGGATCCGGTGCATAGAATCTTTGGTATGATCGCACCCAGAAGACTAATGGATGTTTGTTGCAGAATATCGATATGCAAATGAGAAAATTGACAAGAAAATACATCTAAATCGAATTAAATTAGTTATTTTTTATAATAATAATTAAATATAGTACAAAACAAATATATAATATAAAAACTAAATAGATATCATCCACGAAGTGGGCGGGGAAAAAGAAACAAAAATAATAGTCGATGAGCAATGAATGAAAGATTGGAGAATAAAAGATGGCGTAAAGGGGTCTGTGCGAGGACTTTCGAAGTCGCCCAAATCCCTAGTACTACTCTCGCTCAAGCAGCTTAACCAGTTACGATGGGATCCGGTCGCATTGAAATCTTTGGTATGATCGCGCGAAGAATAATGGATGTTTGTTGCACATATCCAATATGCAAATCGAGAACATTGACAAAAAAATAAATTTAAATTAGTTATTTTAATAATAATAATTAAATATAGTACAAAATTAATATATAATATAAAAACTAAATAGATATCATCACGAAGTGGGCCAGGAAACAAGCGAAATAATGAATCGATGAACATGAATGAAAGATTGGAGAATAAGATGGCGTAAAAGGGGATCTGTGCGGGCTTCCCGGTCATACATCCACAATCTTACTACCATGGCGCCACTTAGCAGTTCGATGGGATCCGGTGCATTAGTCTTTGGTATGATCGCGCCCGAAGACTAATGGATGTTTGTTGCGAGATATCCAATATGCAAATCAGAGAGAAAATTGACAAAATACATCTAAATCGAATTAAATTAGTTATTTTATAATAATAATTAAATATAGTACAAAACAAATATATAATATAAAAACTAAATAGATATCATCACGAAGTGGGCCGGAAAGAAACAAAAATAATAGATCACGATGAACATGAATGAAGGTGGAGAATAAAGATAGCGTAAAAAGGGGTGCAGCAGAGACTTCCAGTCATCATCACAGGTACTCGCCCCAGCGTGACAACCCGGAGTTACGTGGGATCAGTGCGTTAGTCTTTGGTATGATCGCTTTAGAAGACTAATGGATGTTTGTTGCAGATATCGATATACAAATCGAAAAATTGACAAAAAAATACATTTCAATCGAATTAAATTAGTTATTTTTATAATAATAATAAAATATAGTACAAAATAAATATATAATATAAAAACTTAATAGATATCATCGAAGTGAATGAGGAAACAAGCGAGAAATAATGAATACGATGAACATGAATGAAAGATGGAGAATAAAAGATAGCGTAAAAGGGATCTGGCAAGGACTTCGGAAGTCGCTGAATCCTAGTACTACTCGCTTAAAGCAACGCTTAACTTGAGATTACGATGGGATCCAGTTGCGTGAATCTTTGGTATGATCGCTTAGAAGACTAATGGATTTGTTGCGAGATATCAATATACAAATGAGAAAATTGACAAGAAAATACACTCCCAAATCGAATTAAATTAGTTATTTTATAATAATAATTAAATATAGTACAAAACAAATATATAATATAAAAACTAAATAGATAAATCACGAGAAGTGGGCCAGGGAAAAGAAACAAAAATAATGAATCTGATGAACATGAATGAAAGATTGGAGAATAAAAGATGGCAGTAAAAAGGGGTCTGTGAGGAGCACCGGAGGTCGCCCGTCCTAGTACTACTCTGCGCCCAATAGCGGCTTAGCAGATTCGATGGGATCCGGTCATTAATCAGCGTGATCGCACCGAAGACTAATGGATGTTTGTTGCGAATATCGATATGCAAATCGAGAAAATTGACAAGAAAATACATCTAAATCGAATTAAATTAGTTAATTTTATAATAATAATTAAATATAATTACAAAACAAATATATAATATAAAAACTAAATAGATATTATCACGAAGTGGAAACTAAATAGATATCATCACGAAGTGGTGGAAAAGAAGCAAAAATAATGAATACGATGAACATGAATGAAAGATTGGAGAATAAAAGATGGCGTAAAAGGGTGCATGAGGGGCTTAGGGGGTCGCGTCCTAGTACTACTACGCTTGGCAGCTTAACCGGATTCGTTGGGATCCGGTCGTATTAGTCTTTGAAAGGCCTTAGTCGCTTGAACTAGTGGATTTGTGCGAGATATCGATATGCAAATCGAGAAAATTGAGCAAGAAAATAAATCTAAATCGAATTAAATTAGTTATTTTATAATAATAATTAAATATAGTACAAAACAAATATAATATAAAAACTAAATAAATGTCATCCACGGAAGTGGGCGGAAAAGAAACAAAAATAATGAATACGATGACATGTGAATGAAAGATTGGAGGGCAAAGATGACGTAAAAGGGGTCTTGTGCGAGGACTTCAGTCGCCCCGTCTAGTACTACTCTCCTTGTGACCGCTTTACTTCGGAGTTACGTGGGATCCGGTCGATGCGTTAGTCTTTGGTATGATCGCGCCGAAGACTAATGGATGTTTGTTGCGAGATATCAATATGCAAATCGAGAAAATTGACAAGAAAAATACATCTAAATCGAATTAAATTAGTTATTTTATAATAATAAAATATAGTACAAAATAAATATATAATATAAAAACTTAATAGATATCATCACGAAGTGGGCGGAAAAAACAAAAATAATGAATACGATGAACATGAATGAAGATTGGAGAATAAAAGATAGCGTAGAAAGGGTCTGGCAGAGGACTTTGAAGTGCTTACGTCCTAGTACTACTGCCGAAACGGCAACCGGAGTTACGATGGAATCCGATGCGTTGAATGTGACATGATCGCTTCCAGGCGATGGATGTTTTGTTGCGAGATATCGATATGCAAATC
Source organism: Lithospermum erythrorhizon (assembly GCA_019722365.1). NCBI lineage: Eukaryota > Viridiplantae > Streptophyta > Magnoliopsida > Boraginales > Boraginaceae > Lithospermum > Lithospermum erythrorhizon. The sequence goes on from JADFUC010000346.1 coordinate 5,601, forward strand.
GAGAAAATTGACAGAAAATACATCTAAATGTCGAATTAAATTAGTTATTTTTATAATAATAATTAAATATAGTACAAAACAAATATATATAATATAAAAACTAAATAGATATATAAATGCTTGAAGTGGGCGGGAAAAAACAAAAATAATGAATACGATGAACATGAATGAAAGATTGGAGAATAAAGATGACGTAAAAAGGGTCACAGCAAGAGGAGCTTTTCCAGAGTCGCCCGTCCTAGTACTACTCTGTGGCGACAGCCGGAGTTGATGGGATCCGGTGCATTAGTGCTGGTATGATCGCCTTCGAAGGCCCAGTGGATGTTTTGTTCTTGAGATACAATATCGATATGCAATCGAGAAAATTGACAAGAAAATACATTTAAATCGAATTAAATTAGTTATTTTAATAATAATAACAAAATATAGTACAAAATAAATAGATATTATAAAACTTAATAGATATCATCGCGAAGTGGGCCAGGGAAAAAGCAGAAATAATGAATACGATGAACATGAATGAAAGATTGGAGAATAAAAGATGACGTAAAGGGGTCTGTGAGGGAGCAGTCGCCCCAGTCCTAGTACTATAAGCCCAAGAGCAGCTTAAACGGGTTGATGGGATCAGTGCGTGAATCTTTGGTATGATGCTTGCCAAGACTAATGGATGTTTTGTTGAATGTCGATAATAAATCGAGAAAATTCACAAGAAAATACATCTAAATCGAATTAAATTACTTATTTTATAATAATTAAATATAGTACAAAACAAATATATAATATAAAAAGCTAAATGAATATTATTATCACTTGAAGTGGGCCAAGGAAAAGAAATAAAAATAATGAATCTGAGGAACATGAATGAAGATTGGAGAATAAAAGATAGCGTAAAAAGGGTCAACGAGAGACTTCCCGAGGATCAGTGCATTAGTCTTTAGTATGTCCTTGAACTAATTGAACTGTTTATTCTTGAGATATCAATATGCAACTCGAAAAATGACAAGAAAATACATAAATGAATTAAATTAGTTATTTTATAATAATAATTAAATATAGTACAAACAAATATATAATATAAAAACTAAATAGATATAAATCACGAAGTGGGCCAGGAAAAGATACAAAAATAATGAATCTGATGAGCATGAATGAAAGATTGGAGAATAAAAGATAAAAGGGGTCTGCAACACGAGGACTTCCCGGAAGTCGACCATCACCAGTACTATAAGCCAGAAGCAACGCTTAACCCCGGAGTTACGATGGGATCCGGTGCGTGGTATCTTTGGTATGATCGCATCCGAAGACTAATGGATGTTGTTGCGGATATCGATATGCAAATCGAGAAAATTAACAAGAAAATACATCTAAATCGAATTCAGTAGTTATTTTTATAACTAATAATTAAAATATATAGTACAAAACAAATATATAATATAAAACTAATAGATATTATCCAGAAGTGAATGGAAAAGAAATAAAAATAATGAATCTACGAGGAACATGAATGAAAGATTGGAGAATAAAAGATGGCGTAAAAAGGGGTGCAGCCGAGGACTTCCCGGGGGTTACCCGTCACAGTACTACTCGCCCCGAAGCAAAGCAACGGAGTTACGAATGGGATCCGGTGCGTTAGTCTTTGGTATGATCGCGCCGAAGACTAATGGATGTTTATTGCGGATATCGATATACCGTCGAGAAAATTGACAAGAAAAACATAATCAATTAAATTAGTTATTTTATAATAATAATTAAATATAGTGCAAAACAAATATATAATATATAAAAACTAAATAGATATCATCAGAAGTGGACGGGGAAAAGAAACAAAATAATGAATACGATGAACATGAATGAAAGATTGGAGAATAAAAGATGGCGTAAAAGGGTCTGTGAAGACTTCCCGAGTCGCCCCATCTTAGTACTACTCTACCGCCCCGAAGCAAGCATCTTCGGAGTTGATGGGATCCGATGCATTAGTGTCTTTGTATGATGCTTGCAGAAGACTAATGGATGTTTGTTGCGGATATCCAATATGCAAATCGAGAAAATTGACAAGAAAAATACATCTAAATCGAATTAAATTAGTTATTTTATAATAATAATTAAATATAGTACAAAACAAATATATAATATAAAAACAAATAGATATAAATCCACAGTGGGCGGGGAAAAGAAACAAAAATAATGAATCTGATGAACATGAATGAAAGATTGGAGAATAAAGATGGCGTAAAGAGTGCAACGAGGGCTTCCCGAGTCGCGTCTAGTACTACTACAACCCCAACGCTCTTAGCAGATTCGATGGGATCCGGTGCGTGTCTTGGTATGATCGCGAAGTAATGGATGTTTGTTGCGAGATATCCGATATCTGAAATCGAAAATTGACAAGAAAATACATCTAAATCGAATTAAATTAGTTATTTTTTATAATAATAATTAAATATGTAGTACAAACAAATATATAATATAAAAACTAAATAGATATAAATCCACTTGAAGTGGGCAGGAAAAGAAACAAAAATAATGAATCACATTGATGAACATGAATGAAAGATTGGAGGAATAAAGATGACGTAAAAGGGAGTGCGGCAAAGCACCGGTCGCGTCTTAGTACTCTCTGCATGACAAGCTTATCTTCGAAGATTACGATGGGATCCCGTGCGTGAAATCTTTGTGTAATCGCACCGAACTAATGGATGTTTGTTCTGAGATATCGATATACCGTCGAGAAATTGACAAGAAAATACATCTAAATCGAATTAAATTAGTTATTTTTATAATAATAATTAAATATAGTACAAAACAAATATATAATATAAAAACCTAAATAGATATCATCACGAAGTGGGCAAGGAGAAAGAAACAAAAATAATGAATACGATATGAACATGAATGAAAGATTGGAGAATAAAGAAGGCGTAAAAGGGGAGTGCAATGAGGACTTCGAAGTCGCCCATCCCCAGTACTACTCTCGCCCAGCAACCGGAGTTACAGTGGGATCGGTGCATTAGTCTTTGGTATGATAGCACCGAAGACTAATGGATGTTTGTTGCGGATATCGATATGCAAATCGAGAAAATTGACAAGAAAATACATCATCCGAATTAAATTAGTTATTTTTATAATAATAATAAAATATAGTACCAAAATAAATATATATTATAAAAACTTAATAAGATATCATCCGCGAAATGGGCGGAAAAGAAACAAAAATAATGAATACGATGAACATGAATGAAAGATTGGAGAATAAAAGATGGCGTAAAAGTGCAATGAGGACTTCCCAGTGCGTCCTACAATACTACTACCGCCAAACAACGCCCAAATTCGGAGTTCGATGGGATCCGGTGCGTGAATGGCGGTATGATCGCACCAGTAATGGATGTTTATTTGCGGATATCGATATCTGAAATCGAGAAAATTGACAGAAAATACATCTAAATCGAATTAAATTGAATTTATTTTATAATAATAATAAATATAGTACAAAATAAATATATAATATAAAACTTAATAGATATAAATCACCAGTAGACCCGAAGGGAAAAGAAAGCAAAAATAATGAATACGATGAACATGAATGAAAATTGGAGAATAAAGATGGCGTAGAAAGGGGTGCGGCGGGGGCTTCCCGAAGTGCTTACGTCCTAGTACTACTCGCCCGAAACACGCAGCTGCTTGGCGGAGTTACGATGGGATCCGGTGCGTGAATCTTCAGTATGATCGCGAAGGCGATGGATGTTTGTTGCGGATATCGATATGCGATCGAGAAAAATTGACAAGAAAATACATCTAAATGAATTAAATTAGTTATTTTATAATAATAATTAAATAGTACAAAACAATATATAATATAAAAAACTAAATAGATATCATCACACGGAAGTGGGCGGGAAAAGAAACAAAAATAATGAATACGATGAGCATGAATGAAAGATTGGAGAATAAAGATGACGTAAAAGGGAGTCTGTAGGGCTTCCAGTCGCCCAAATCTAGTACTACTCTACTTTAAAGCAACTTAGCAGATTCGATGGGATCCGGTGCATTAGTCTTTGGTATGATCGCACCGAAGACTAATGGATGTTTGTTGCGGATATCGATATGCCGTCGAGAAAATTGACAGAAAATACATCATCGAATTAAATTAGTTATTTTATAATAATAATTAAATATAATTGCAAAACAAATATAATATAAAACTAAATGAATATCATCCACTTGAAGTGGGCGGAAAAACAAAATAATGAATCGATGAACATGAATGAAAGATTGGAGAATAAAGATGGCGTAAAAGGGTGCAAGAGGACTTAAGAGTCTTACATCACAGTACTACTCTCGCCCAAAACCCGCAGCTTAACCCGGAGTTACGATGGGGATCAGGAATTAGGTAGTCATTGTATGATCGCACCGAACTAGTGGATGTTTGTTGCGAGATATCAATATGCAAATCGAGAAAATTGACAAGAAAGCCATCTAAATCGAATTAAATTAGTTATTTTAATAATAATAACAAAATATAGTACAAAATTAATATATAATATAAAAACTTAATAGATATCATCACAGAAGTGGACGGGAAAGAAACAGAAATAATGAATACGATGAACATGAATGAAAGATTGGAGAATAAAAGATGACGTAAAGGGGTGGCCGAGGACTTGAGGGGAGTCGCGTCCCCAGTACTACTACCAGCGGCATTAGCAACCGGAGTTACGATGGGATCCGATTGCATTAGTCTTTGGTATGATCGCTTTAGAAGACTAATGGATGTTTTGTTGCGAGATATCCAATATGCAAATCGAGGAAAATTGTGAGAAAATACCATCTAAATCGAATTAAATTAGTTATTTTATAATAATAATTAAATATGAGTGCAAACAAATATATAATATAAAAAAGCCCAAATAGATATAAATCCGCGAAGTGGGCCGGAAAAGAAACAAAAATAATGAATACGATGAACATGAATGAAGATTGGGAGAATAAAAGATGGCGTAAAAAGGGGTGCGACCTGGCGAAGAGAGCCGGTCGCCCGTGCGAAATGCTACTACCGCCCAAGCACGCTTATCTTCGGGTTACGATGGGATCCGGTGCGTGAATCTTTGGTATGATCGCGCCCAGAAGACTAATGGATGTTTGTTGCGGATATCGATATGCAAGTGAGAAAATTGACAAAGAAAATACATCTAAATCAAATTCAAATTGAATTTATTTTATAATAATAATTAAATATAGTACAAAACAAATATATAATATAAAACTAAATAGATATAAACATCCACGAAGTGGGCGGGGAAAAGAAACAAAAATAATCGATGAACATGAATGAAAGATTGGAGAATAAAAGAAGGCGTAAAAGGGAGTGCAGCAGGACTTGAGGTCGCCCCGTCTAGTACTACTACCGCCCGAAACAACCCCAGTTACGATGGGATCGGTGCATTAATCTTTGGTATGATCGCGGTAATGGATGTTTGTTGCGGATTATCCAATATGCAAATCAGAAAATTGACAAGAAAATACATCAAATCAATTAAATTAGTTATTTTATAATAATAATAAAATATATTTCAAAATAATATATTTACTAAAAACTTAATAGATATCATCCTGAAATGGGCCAAGGAAAAAGAAACAAAAATAATGAATCTGATGAACATGAATGAAAGATTGGAGAATAAAAGATGGCGTAAAAAGTGCAATGAGGACTTAAAATTACGCCGTCTAGTACTACCATGGCTTAAATTCGGAGTGCGATGGGATCAGGTGCATTAGTCTTTGGTATGTCGCTTGCAAGACTAATGGATGTTTGTTGCAGATATCAATATGCAAATCAGAGAAAATTGAAGCGAAAATACATCCTAAATGAATTAAATTAGTTATTTTATAATAATAATAAAATATAGTACAAAATAAATATATAATATAAAAACTTAATAGATATCATCCTGAAGTGGGCCGGGGAGGAAAAAGAAACAAAAATAATGAATCGATGAACATGAATGAAAGATTGGAGAATAAAAGATGGCGTGAAAGGGAGTCTGTGGGGGCTTCCAAAGAGTCCTTGTCCACAGTACTACTACCATTACAGCGCTTAACCCGGAGTTGATGGGATCAGTCGCGTTAATCTTTGGTATGATCGCGAAGGCGATGGATGTTTGTTGCGGATATCGATATCTGAAATCGAAAATTGTGAAAAATACATCTAAATCGAATTAAATTAGTTATTTTATAATAATAATTAAATATAGTACAAAACAAATATATAATATAAAAACTAAATAGATATAAATCCACAGTGGGCAGGAAAAAGAAACAAAATAATGAATCTGATGAACATGAATGAAAGATTGGAGAATAAAGATGGCGTAAAGGGGAGTGCAGGAGCTACAGGAAGTCGCCCCGTCCCTAGTACTACTACCGCCCAAACACGCTTAACCGGAGTTACGATGGGATCCGATCAGGTGATGTTTGGTCGCGAAGACTAATGGATGTTTGTTGCGAGATATCGATATGCAAATCGAGAAAATTGACAAGAAAATACATCGTCGAATTAAAATTAGTTATTTTTTATAATAATAATTAAATATGAATGCAAACGAATATATTATAAAACTAAATAGATATCATCCTGTGAGAAGTGGACGGGAAAAGAAACAAAAATAATGAATCTGATGAGCATGAATGAAGATTTGGAGAATAAAAAAGATGGCGTAAGGTGGCAGAGGACTTAAATCTTCTCTCTCTCTCTACCGCCCAACCATGGCTTAACCGGAGTTCGATGGGATCAGAGTGCGTGTCTTTGGTATGATCGCACCGAAGACTAGTGGATGTTTGTGCGAGATATCAATATGCAAATCGAGAGAAATTGACAAGAAAATACATCTAAATCGAATTAAATTAGTTATTTTAATAATAATTAAATATAGTGCAAACAAATATATAATATAAAACTAAATAGATATAAATCCGCAGTGGGCGGGAAAAGAACAAAAATAATGAATCGAATGAGCATGAATGAAGATTGGAGAATAAAGATGGCGTAAAGGGGGTCTGTGCGAGGACTTCCCGGTCGCCCGTCTAGTACTACTCTCGCCTGAAACGCGCTTTGCCGGATTCGATGGGGATCCGGTGCGTTAGTCTTTGGTATGATCGCGCTTAGAAGACTAATGGATGTTTGTTGCGGATATCGATATGCAAATCGAAAATTAATGAGAAAATACATTTCAATCGAATTAAATTAGTTATTTTAATAATAATAACAAAATATAGTACAAAATTAATATATAATATAAAAACTAAATAGATATCATCACAGAAGTGGACGGGAAAAGAAACAAAAATAATGAATACGATGAACATGAATGAAAGATTGGAGAATAAAAGATGACGTAAAAAGGGGTGCAACGAAGGGCTTCGGTCGCCCGTCTAGTACTACTCTGTGGCTTAAACAGCAGTTGATGGGATCCGGTGCATTAGTGGTTGCAAGTCGCCGCCGAACTGATGGATGTTTGTTCACTAGAATATCGATATGCAAATCGAGAAAATTGACAAGAAAATACATCTAAATCGAATTAAATTAGTTATTTTTATAATAATAATTAAATATAGTACAAAACAAATATATAATATAAAAAACTAAATAGATATCATCCTGAAGTGGGCCAGAAAGAAACAAAATAATGAATCACGATGAACATGAATGAAAGATTGGAGGAATAAAGATGGCGTAAAAGGGGTCTGTGCGAGGACTTCGAGTGCCGCCCCGTCCTAGTCTATAAAAACAACTGGTTGGAGGATCCGGTGCATTAGTCTTTGGTATGATCGCTTTGAAGACTAATGGATGTTTATTCGCAGAGATATCGATATGCAAATCGAGAAAATTGACAAGAAAATACATCTAAATCGAATTAATTAGTTATTTTATAATAATAATTAAATATGAAAAAGTACAAAACAAATATATAATATAAAAACTAAATAGATATCATCACGAGGAAGTGGACGGAAAGAAAGCAAAAATAATGAATGCAGTGAGCATGAATGAAAGATTGGAGAATAAAGATAGCGTAAAAAGGGTGCATGAGGACTTCCCGAGAAGTCGCCCGTCTAATACTACTACTTCAGTTGATGGGATCCGATTGCATTAGTCTTTAGTATGATCGCGCCGAAGAAGACTAGTGGATGTTTGTTCTCGGATATCAATATACAAATCAGAGAAAAATTGACAAGAAAATACATCATCGAATTAAATTAGTTATTTTATAATAATAAAATATGAGTACAAAATAAATAGATATTATAAAAACTTAATAGATATCATCCTGAGAAGTGAATGAAAAAGCGAAATAATGAATACGATGAGCATGAATGAAAGAATTGGAGAATAAAGATAGCGTAAAAGAAGTGCAGCGAGGAAACACAGGGGTCGCGTCACTAGTACTACTCTGGCGAAACACGCTTAACCGGAGTTCGATGGGATCCGGTGCATTAGAGCTGGTATCGCGCCCCAGACTAATGAATGTTTGTTGATATCAAATGTGTCCGAGAAAATTAATGAAAAAATACATACAAATAAATTAGTGATTATTTTATAATAATAATTAAATATAGTAAAACAAATATATAATATAAAACTAAAATAGATAATAAATCCACGGAAGTGGGCCAGGGAAAAAGAAACAGAAATAATGAATCACGATGAGCATGAATGAAGATTGGAGAATAAAGATAGCGTAAAAGGGTGCATGAGAGGACTTCGGTCGCCCGTCTAATTACTACTCGTGACGCGACAACCGGAGTTACGATGGGATCCGGTGCATTAGTCTTTGGTATGATCGCTTTTAGGGCTAAATAGATCTTTGTTGCCCAGATATCAATATCTGAAATCGAGAAAAAATTATAAAAATATAAAATGAATTCAATTACTTATTTTTATAATAATAATTAAATATAGTACAAAACAAATATATAATATAAAAACTGGCTGAATATTATCCTGAGAAGTGGGCCAGGAAAAAATAAAAACCATGAATAGGAACATGAATGAAAGATTGGAGAATAAAGATAGCGTAAAAGAGGGGTGCAACACGAGGACTTCCCGGGGGATCCAGGTGCGTGCGTCTTGGTATGATCCTTTAGAAGACTAGTGATGTTTGTTGCGGATATCAATATGCAACTCGAAAGAATAATGAAAAATACATCTAAATGGGTCAGTGGATTATTTTATAATAATAATTAAATATAATTACAAAACAAATATATAATGTAAAAACTAAATGAATATCATCCACAGTGGGCCAAGGAAAAAGATACAAAATAATGAATACGATGAACATGAATGAAGATTGGAGAATAAAAGATAAAGGGGTGTGAGACTTCCGGGGGTCAACCATCTAGTACTACTCTGCAATAGCGGCTTAACCAGTTACGATGGGATCCGGTGCATTAAATCTTGGTATGATCGCATCGAAGACTAATGGATGTTTATTGCGAGATATCGATATACAAATGAAAATTAACAAGAAAAATACATAAATGAATTAAATTAGTTATTTTATAATAATAATTAAATAGTACAAAACAAATATATGTATAAAAACTAAATAGATATTATCTGAAGTGGGCCAGGAAAGAAATAAAAATAATGAATACGAGAACATGAATGAAAGATTGGAGAATAAGATAGCGTAAAGGGTTACTGTAGAGACTTCAGGGGTTACCCGTCACAGTACCTACTCTGGCAACCGGAGTTGATGGGATCAGGTGCGTTAAATGATCAGCAGAAGACTAATGGATGTTTGTTGCGGATATATCGATATGCAAATCGAGAAAATTGACAAGAAAATACATCTAAATCCGAGATTAAATTAGTTATTTTATAATAATAATTAAATATAGTGCAAAACAAATATATAATATAAAAACTAAATAGATATCATCACGAAGTGGGCGGGAAAAGAAACAAAAATAATGAATCGATGAACATGGAATGAATTTGGAGAATAAAAGATGGCGTAAAAGAGGGGTGCGACGAAGACTTCCCAGTGCATGTCTAATTTTCTCTTGAAACAACATCTTCGGAGTTCGATGGGATCCCGATGCGTTAATCTTTGGTATGATCGCTTGCAAAGACTAATGGATGTTTGCGAATATCGATATACCAAATCAAAGAAAATTAATGAGAAATATCTAAATGAATTAAATTAGTTATTTTTATAATAATAATTAAATATAGTACAAAACAAATATATAATATAAAACTAAATAGATATAAATCCGCGAAGTGGGCCGGAAAAGAAACAAAATAATGAATAGATGAGCATGAATGAAAGATTGGAGAATAAAAGATGGCGTAAAAGTGCAACAAGAGAGGACTTCGGGGGTCGCCCCACGTCTAGTACTACTACCATGGCATTACTTAACCGGAGTTGATGGGATCCGATTGCATTAATCTTTGAGTATGATCGCGAAGACCTTAATGGATGTTTGTTGCGAGATATCGATATGCAAATCGAAGAAAATTGACAGAAAATACATCAAATCGAATTAAAATTAGTTATTTTTATAATAATAATTAAATATAATTACAAAACAAATATATAATATAAAAACTAAATAGATATTATCCACGAAGTGGGCGGGAAAAGAAATAAAAATAATGAATCTGAGAACATGAATGAAAGGGTGGAGAATAAAAGATGGCGTAAAGGGGTCTGTGAGGACTTCCCGGTCGCGTCACAGTACTACTACCAGCGAAACATTTAACCGAAGTTACGATGGGATCCGGTGCATTAGTGCTGGTATGATCGCACCCGAAGACTAATGGATGTTTGTTGGACATATCCCATATCCAAATAGAAAGTGGCAAGAAAAATACATCAAATAAATTAAATTAGTTATTTTAATAATAATAATTAAATATAATTACAAAACAAATATATAATATAAAAGCTAAATAGATATGCATCACTTGAAGAAGTGGGCGGAAAAAGAAACAAAAATAATGAATACGATGAACATGAATGAAAGATTGGAAATAAAGATGGCGTAAAGGGGTGCAATAGCGAGGACTTCCCGGAGAAGTGCATACGTCCCTGGTACTACTACCATGGCAACTTAACCCGGAGTTACGATGGGATTAGGTGCGTTAGTCTTGTTATGATCGCACCGAAGACTAATGGATGTTTGTTCTTGAGATATCGATATGCAAATCGAGAAAATTGACAGAAAATACATAAATCAATTAAATTAGTTATTTTATAATAATAAAATATAGTACAAAATAAATATATAATATAAAACTTAATAGATATCATCCACGAAGTGGGCCAGGAAAAGAAAGCGAAATAATGAATCGATGAACATGGACGAAAGATTGGAGAATAAAAGATGGCGTAAAGGGATGCGACCACGAGGAGGCAAGAGTCATGCGTCTAGTACTACTACCGTGGCGTGCTTTATGTGACCATGGTCGGCCATACGAGTGAGAGTCATTAAAATCGAATTTACGAGTCGCCAAACCGATGGGCGACTCGATTTAAAATACGGTCGTTTCATCCAAAAATGTGATCGCAATTAAGTTTCCCCGAATCAAAGCAGTTTTTAAAATTTATAATCCATCGGTGATATCAAAGCGACAAACCACATATATATACAACATATCCCAAAATAAATTAATGCCGACTTAGAATTTCTGATAGATAATCGTCTTGTATCCACGAGATACAAAATGACAACGGCCGACAAAATTTAAAGTTTTTCAAAGGAAAAATACAACAATCAACGATTGACAACGTCAAAATCGGTAGCGGATCTCTGCCACCCGATCTTTCACTTTTGTACTCGGAACCATAAAACTCTCAAAGCGACCTCTTGGCTCAGCGGCGTCATCAACGGCTGGTAAATGCCGCCCAAATGCGAAGAAGTGTAGCCAGCGAGGCTAGTGAAACTAGCAGGGGTGAACTGCAATGCAGACGAGTCGATGATAATATAATGATCAAATATGAATAAAAATACATATATCGAGGACTACCTAAAAGGTCATACAACTTGCCCATAATTCAGTAAAATCTCGAGACATAATACATGAAGATATAATAGAAGGTTAAATGAAGCACACTGATTTGAGAAAGAAATCGTGGAGCTTCAGCAACATTAAAACTCTAGTCATGAACCTCACCATCTACCATTATCCCCTTTGATATACCATCCTCTAATGCGCATATACTCGATCCGTCTACAGAAGTGGACAATCAACCAATCACCTCGCACTTATCACAGCGATATAAGGCCAAAACCCTTATACACAAGTATAAGGCACGCATGGCTATACACAAAGTATAAGGTACATCCTCATCACGCTAAATACAAACACGCTCTTATACACTAAGTATAAGGCACACCGCCTGCTATACCGTAGTATAGAGACCCCGTCGACAATACTGACAAAGTGATCAAAAGACTGCATCTAAGCTCTTATACGAGAAGTATAAAGGCCAAACATATATACCGTAGTATAGGGCTCTGGCAAACGATACCTGGCAGCCAGCGATCAAAAGAGTCGTGCCGCTCTTATGCAGTATAAGGCCGAGCACTATCACAGTAGTATATAGGGGCCAATAGCGTCACGTATCACGCGGGAAGGAGAATCGCTAATCACTACTAATCCCTATAAAGTCGCTTTACGATACTCAAATGCTTTCGAGTCATAGATAACTGCAACATCGCCTCTGATAACTGACTACTCTGCTCTGAAACAAATATCCAACCTGCTGACTAAAACATCTCTGTCGTAAGTCAAACTGTCGCCCAGCAAAGGCCACGAAATCATAAGTGCGAAATGAGGCCCGCAGAGAAATCATAAGTGTAAACCAGGCCAGAAATCGAGAAATATAAGTTGGGACTTTAAGCTATTGCCTCGAAGCTTGTCTTGGCGCCCGCGAATATAATCACATAATCATATAACAATTACATATACTTCGTTCTCACGTAATCATAACACAATGATATGTATATCATTTTTCACGTACTAAATATCATAATAACGTATATATATCGTTTCTCACATAATCATATCACAATAACGTGTTCACTGTGAATTTAAAGTAAGTACGTAAAAAGTAACGCCCGTGAGATAAGTACTCGCTTACTCTGTATACCATGAACCTTCATGAAAACAATCAAGAATTATTATGCTTTTCCACGATCAGCTAATGACACCAGAAAGTATAGTCGAGACTCTTCTTATGCCGGCGTTCTAGAAGATACATAATAACGACTCTTGGGGAACTATCTACAAGCGATCTAGCATGACGGATAAACTATGAATTATAATCAGCCGGGCCATGACCAATCGATTCCCGCTAAATTCCATCTTATCACTTTCATTACAAAATCGACTTATAAGTTATTCTAACTAATCGAGTCCATAATTAACAATACATACTCGAAATATCAATTATAACTCGACTTAGATTTACGCACTGACATGCTTGCTAATCAATTTTAAATCGCAGTTACTGTCATAACAACTATAATAAGGTCAATATAACCTCTACACATTTAAAGTCTTATAAAAATATCACATAAAAAGTCAACCGAAAACCTAAAAGTCAACTCGACCGCCGTCCTCAAAGCGATCTACAAATCTCGAATTCTTAAACCGAAATCGTCCGCAGAGAACCATAACCAACTAAGATTTATCATAAATTCAATTATGGAAAAGAAATCGACTAAAGTCAAGCTATGTCGAAACCAAAAATATCACCGAAAGACTTGAAATTTCTTACCTTAACTTTCGAAGAGAATGATGGAGAACAATATTAATGGAAGTCTTGAGTTTGAGCGTGATCGAAGAGAAATGGAAAATGAAATTTTTTAAGGGGAGGGTGAATATTTATTGTGAACAAGATGAAGATGATGACTTGGTTTTATGATGTGGAGGATAAGCTTGCAAGAATATTTATAAAAAAATGAGTCATTTCGGTTTCGGTTAATTCTCCTAAGTTTATCGTTACTTAAATCTCCAGAACCCGATTCCAAGATAAAATATTCCATGGCAAAACTATAAATTATAAATGTAATTCGGCTCAAAATTTTTACGAAATAATATTATCATCAGATTATTTAAAATATCCCAAGGTCCACGCCGACCGAAAATTTAAATTTTTTTTTTAAATGGGTTATTACGTCACTTAACCGAGTTTTTAAATAGGATCAGGTGCATTAATGTTATTTTAGAAGACTAATGGATGTTTGTTGCAGATATCGATATGCAAATAGAGAAAATTGACAGAAAATAAATAAATCGAATTAAATTAGTTATTTTATAATAATAATTAAATAGTATAAAACAAATATATAATATAAAAACTAAATAAGATATTTATCACGAAGTGGGCCGGAAAAGAAACAAAAATAATGAATCGAGGAGCATGAATGAAAGATTGGAGAATAAAAGATAGCGTAAAAGGGGAGTGCAACGAGGAGGCTTTCAGTGCACTTTGTCACAATGCTAACTTCTCGCCCAATGGCGGCAACCAGGAGTTCTTGCGGATCCGGTGCATTAGTCTTGGTATGATCGCGCCCGAAGACTAATGGATGTTTGTTGCGTATCGATATCTGAAATCGAGAAAATTGACAGAAAATACATCTAAATCAATTAAATTAGTTATTTTTATAATAATAATTAAATATAGTACAAAACAAATATATAATATAAAAACTAAATAGATATCATCACGGAAGTGGGCCAGGAAAAGAAGCAAAATAATGAATCGATGAACATGAATGAAGATTGGAGATAAAAGATGGCGTAAAGGGGTGCAGCGAGGACTTCCAGGGGCTGCGCCCGTCTAGTACTACTACTGCGCCCCGAAACACGAGCAGCAGTTACGATGGGATCCGGTGCATTAGTGCTGAGCCCTTGATCGCATCCGAAGACTAATGAATGTTATTGAGATATCGATATGCAAATCGAGAAAATTGACAAGAAAAACCATCTAAATCAGAAATTAAATTAGTTATTTTTATAATAATAATTAAATATAGTACAAAACAAATATATAATATAAAACTAAATAGATATAAATCCACGAAGTGGACGGGAAAAAGAAAAAAAATAATGAATAGGGATGAACATGAATGAAAGATTGGAGAATAAGATGGCGTAAAAGAGTGCGACACGAGGGGAGCGGGGTCGCGTCCTAGTACTACTCTCGGCCAAGCAAAGCAACCCAGGTTCGTGGGATCGGTGGATTGAATCTTTAGTAGATCGCTTGAAGACTAATGGATGTTTGTTAAGCATATCCAATATGAAAATCGAGAAAATTGACAAGAAAATACATCTAAATCAAATTAAATTAGTTATTTTTTTTATAATAATAACTAAATATAAATTACAAAATAAATATATAATATAAAAACTAAATATAGATAATATCATCACGAAGTGGGCAGGGAAAAAACAAAAATAATGAATACGATGAACATGAATGAAAGATTGGAGAATAAAGAGAGCGTAAAAAGGGGTCTGTGCGAGGAGGCTTGGTCATGCTGGTAATCTCGCCCAAGCAGCTTAACCGTGGATTCGGTGGGATCAGGTGCATTAGTCTTTGGTATGATCGCACCCGAAGACTAATGGATGTTTGTTGCAGATATCCAATATCCAAATCAAAAAAATTGACAAGAAAATAGATCTCAATCGAATTAAATTAGTTATTTTAATAATAATAACAAAATATAGTACAAAATTAATATATAATATAAAAACTAAATAGATATAAATCACGAAGTGGGCAGGGAAAATAAACAAAAATAATGAATCGATGAACTGAAATGAAGGTGGAGAATAAGATAGCGTAAAGAAATTTCGCAGCATGAGAAACACGGTCGCGTCTAATCTTACTACCGTGGCTGCGCTCAACCCGGGTTACGATGGGATCCGATGCGTGAATCTTTGGTATGGTCGCACCGAACTAATGGATGTTTATTTGCAGAGATATCAATATGCAAAATCGAGAAAATTATTAAGAGAAAATCATCCCAAATCGAATTAAATTAGTTATTTTATAATAATAATAAAATATAGTACAAAATAAATATATAATATAAAAACTTAATAGATATCATCTGAAGTGGGCTGGGGAAAAGAAACAAAAATAATGAATACGATGAACATGAATGAAAGATTGGAGAATAAGATAGCGTAAAAGGGATCTGTGAGGACTTCAGTGTCGCTTCCATCCTAGTACTACTACCGCCCAGCCTTGACAACTTGGCGGAGTCCCCGAGGATTAGTCTTGGTATGATCGCACTGAAGACATGGATGTTTATTTGCGGAATGCTCCAGAAAATATGCAAAATAGAAAATTAATGAAAAAATACATCTAAATCGAATTAAATTAGTTATTTTATAATAATAATTAAATATAGTACAAAACAAATATATAATATAAAAACTAAATAGATATTATCACGAAGTGGGCGGGAAAAGAAACAAAATAATGAATACATGGAGCATGAATGAAAGATTGGAGAATAAAGATAGCGTAAAAAGAGGTGCAACCACGAGGACTTCGAGTCGCCCCGTCCCTAGTACTACTCTCGTGAAACACTTGACTAGCTTCGGATTCACGATGGGATCCAGGTGTTAAATTAATCTTGTGTACCGAAGACTAATGGATCTTGAGATATCAATCATAAATCGAGAAAATTGACAAGAAAATACATTTAAATCAATTAAATTATTGGATTATTTTTATAATAATAATTAAATATAGTATAAAACAAATATAATACAAAAACTAATCTTCATCCACGAAGTGGGCAGAGGAAAAACAAAAATAATGAATCTGATGAACATGAATGAAAGATTTGGAGAATAAAAGATGACGTAAAAGGGGTCTGTACTGGCGAGGCAGAAGTCGCCCCATCCCCAGTACTACTCTGGCAAAATAACCCCGAGATTCTGATGGGATCCGGTGCATTATGGT